>CAEGAG010163102.1:0-43153 GCA_903067065.1 Brachyrhaphis terrabensis | reverse complement strand
TATTGGCTCAAAGAACGTGGATCTACGTTCTTTGATTAGCTGCAACAGGCGGCGGCCAGCTGGCCACACGCGGAACAGAAGCTTGGTCCATGGTGCTGAAAGTGAACGCGTCTCCTTCTGAGTTTGACATTATGAGTCTCCGAGACCATGTCGCCACCAAAAAAGAAAAGGACGACAGACATTAGAAGTTATTTCGCTACCTCGGCTGTAAGTAGTGAGTGGACCCATAAGTTAGATATCTATCACGCAACGCATTTGTTGTAAAGTCCGGTGTTTAGTAAGGTCAGCACTGAATGTGAGGTAGAGTAGGTCTGTTAATTATGTAATATTTTTTCACATAGGATGCTCAGACAGCAGACTATTAGTCCGGACCTGGTTGGGGAGGGGGTGTTGGTCAGTAAGTTGTAAGGTCCCACCAAAACTTAGACCAAACCTACGCCCTTGTTTAAAGCAAATACATTTTGGGGCAAATCTTTAAATTGACAGTTAATATAAAGTGTAATTCTGTATTTCGAAAGAAATACGGATTTTTCATGGGGTTGTTTTCTACAGAAAACATTAGGTTTAAATTGACATTAGTATAGCTACTTTTAGAGAAATCAAACTACTTGTTTTAAAAAAAAAAAAACAACTCAATTATATATGAGATATACAAATATAGACCATCTGCACGTTATTGTTTACATAAGGAAATTTCGCGCATGCGGGCAAAGCTGGAGGCCAAAAAGACAAATCTGTTACATGCCATCCACAGCCGCTCTGCCGGGGTAGAATAATTCCGTTAACTCAGTGAAACTTGGAAATTTAGCTATTATTAATTTCGTGCTGTGCTCCACAGAAAAAGGCAAAAACCGTTCAAGTGCAACTCAAAACCACGTCTTTCTCGCTCTTTGCATTGGCCAGGCTACGCGCGGACTCGTTGCCATAGCAACTGACAACAACGCCCCTAAAAAAATTACTGCAATATTTCCCACACAAAGAGCAGAAGATTCAGTCTGTTGCAGTGATATGGTTTTAGGCTTAATGTTTATTTCGCGATTATTATTAAATGATTGCTGTGGTACGAGAAGAAAACAATAAATTTATCGCTGCACTTTACTGGCTAGCTCCATGGCTAGCTCCATAGCTAGCTCCATGGGCTGTTACTGTCTCTTTCTCTGCAGTTGTGGAGTCACAATGTCTGTGATCTTGAGCGCCCCCTGCCATGAGGCAAGAGAACTGCCTGCCTCACCTCGAATCTGTTCTCTGTCGTTTCTGGTCTCTCCTCAGCACAGGAAACACGTTACACACACAGTTGGTGATAAAAAGCACTGTACATTATATACATAAGCTAAATTATGAAAAATCAGTTCATATATTAAATGTTTTTTAACCATTTTATTGGCGACGTACAGACAGGAGGAGCCTGGTCTCATAGAATGGCAGTGAGAGGTTGATCAATCCCAGGTGAGGTTCAGCTCTCTGCTGCCTCACCAGCTGCGCTTCCGAGCATTAGAATGGGAAATTGCGAAAATTCAGCAATTTTTTGAAGAAAAAAAACAGAACAATCAAAATTGGTTAAGCTAAATAAAAAATAAATACGTAACAGTAGAAACCACAGGGTGAAAATAGCAATATAAATTATTTTATTATATTTTTCTATTATGAAAGGTGAGGCTCTGCCTCACTTGCCTCCCCTGACCTCACTGGTATGAAACATCTCCTCTGTAGTAGAATGCATAACAGAAGAATCCCATGTGAAATCTGTTTTGCTTTCCCAACTGTCTAAAAGTATTTCTGTCCACTTGCTTTTATCTCTGAAACATTAGAATGTTTTTTTGAGGATCCATAAAATGCCCTTATTTATAAGCATTTTTATTGCAGGATTCCTTATGATCTGGAAAATATGACCTGAAACCACATTTTACCCACAGTGTTCAGAGAATGTTTTTCATATTATTGTGGATTTCATTGTGGTTTATTACTGCACCCCCCCCCCCCCCAACCCCTCTGTTACCTCACTGTAAAACAACATAATTGTTTTCAGCATTTAGATATTAAATCTATACCATCCCAAATGCTAAACGCATTAAATTGAACTGTCAGCATAGAGGCTATTTGACCTTCTGACCTATAAGGCTGGTAGGACTTGCTTGTTCTCTCAGACAGAGTTCAAGCCTTTTACAGAGGTGAAATGACCCAAGAAGCTGGTCACTGTTTACACCCACTGTTTAAATTAACACAATAAAAAAAAAAAAAGTCAAGCCTTGTGTTAATACACATCTTCCATGCTTTAAAACTCATTCAACCATTTCAGAAAAAAAAAAAAATCTGAAGCGGAGACTTATGGATCCAATACAGGGACGTAGCAAAACAAAAAGAAAAAAAAAGATCTTTAATTATCCTTATAGCACAATCAAGTGACTATGTTACTTTCTGTTGCTATGAAAATACTGTATATATCAAACATGACTTAAAAGAAATTTGACATAATATTAATGCCTTGAAATTGGGCCTCTGCCTCTTTAAAAACTCCTACTCTTTCTGAAACTCCACTTTCAGAAAGTTATCACAACGTCGCTGCTTTATTAACCCTTTAAAAACTTTTTTTCCAGCACTTCAGAAGTAGTTTGTATAAGGAACTCAGCAGACGTGCAGTTCCACCAGGTCTTTGCTAATTGCTGCTGGCTAGTCTGAAGGAGATGCGTGGGGGAGTCAGCGATCACATAAACATTCGCACCATACCAGAGTTCACTCAAACCTAACCAAAGCAGGACCTCGGTTGACCAAAGTTTGCCTTTTATTGGTCCACATCAGAGTTCGATTGCGCATTCACACCTCAGAACAAATCTGACTTTCTATGGTTACTATTAGAGTTCAGTTATAGTAGAACTAAACAGGGTTGGTGTGTATGCACCCTCCTTAGTGACCAAAGGAGCCAAGCATCCCGTGAGAATGCATAAAATATTGTGGATGTCTCTTCACATCCACCTGCATGGTGTCGTCACCTTCACTCCCCTCTTCACCTGGTTTATCAGCTACAGCCTCTGCTTGCTGTTCCTCCCACCCAGTCAGCAAGCACCCTGCCGTGCAGGCAGTGAAATGATCATCCTCATCATCAAATACAGCAAGGACTCCCTTTCAGAGGCTGGTGTGAAAACCTCTCAGGCCACAAGGGGAGGGCGCAGACAGAAGGGATCACTTAAAGATCTCAACCCAGGGCTCTGCTCTCTCTTCGTCCCTCCTTCTCCCTTTTTAATTCCCCCCATAAAGAGGGAAGGGAGGGGTTGCTCCCTTAGCAACTCCCAGCCCCCTGTCTCTCCCTGCCTTTTGTCCCCCCGCCCCAATAGCAGTTTCTGCTCCAGGAGCCTTAGACAAGGCCTCTATTAATTGCAGGCCTGTGTGGAATACATGTGGGACAATGAGCCCAACAGAGTGTCCAGCCCCCAGACAAGGCTGGAAACAAGTGGAACAGGAATCCGGCAGAATAGACCCGTCCTGGCTGATGTCACTGAATACATTTACCTACCTCGGAGCACATTCACTCTCTGCTTTGTTTTATTTGGACAAAAAAACAGAAGAAATTGCAGGCACAGGGAGGAGGCAGCAGAGTCAATGGAGGAGAGAAGCCGAGGGTGGGAGCACGAGGATGGGAAATAACTGGTTACCATGGCGATGAGTTGAATCCAAAATATGGTCGAGTTTAGCTGAAGCAGAGATGTCTAAAGGTTGGAGGGCATTAGATTAAACCATGGGTGAGATAAGAGAAGGCTGAAAACAGAGGTTTAGTTTTTAATCCATTCAGACCAGTTTATACGGCAATAAAAGGCTAATAAAGGAGGGGGGGATTAGGGGACTCATCCAGGCTCGTGTTTGTCAACAACAACCTGAGAAGATTCAAGTCAGCTTATTCCGAGTCAGTAGACGGGTTTTCAGGAGGGACGCTTTGGTATGCCTGGAGAAGCTGCTAAGGACAACTGGCACCATAGTAACTGGTATTTCACCATCACAACCTTCCATCTGTCATCTAATGTGGCAAGGTCCTGCATAAAAGGGTGGAGGAAAAAAACAGTATTTATATGTTCAGCTTGGAGGCAAATGCAATGAGATTGAAGCCCTATTAAAGTCCCTTTGAAAGGGAAACCCAGCCATCGCCTTATCCCTCAACAAATTAAAAAAAAAGGCTTTTCGAGATTCCAAGAGAGGCCTCATGTTTAATTTTTAAAACCCAGACATGAAAGTGTTGCTTAAACCACATTCAGCCGTGGCAACTCTTTAAAGCGCTCGTTAGCATGTAGATTATATGCATTTCAGTGCATTGTCAAAGCATCTAAGTGTATTTACATGTTAATCTGTTCAGGGATACCATCGTCTTGAAAAGGTATTGGGGGGTAGGTTGGTGAACTGTGCATTTTTTTCCGTGCCACCACGGGAATGCAATTTCTTTGTGCCACCAAAGTTCAAACGCATTCCTGTAAAGGCCGTGGACATTATGAGGGTTGATTCCCTGCATCAGAACAACCTGCGAACCTGTTGATCGGGGACAGAAACAAGAGCTCCTTGTCTCAAAACGAACGCCAATGTGACCTGTGTTCTTTTATACGCACTGCAGGTCAAAAGCTCCACTCAGCGAGAGCATTGCTGATGCCCTGCCATGTGGGGCTTAGCCTCCTGCGAGCTCAGTCCATATCCATGAGGGTGTTTGTGTTGGCATTTCTGAATGTGAAGATGCCCCATTCTTGCCACTCAAGACGACTCACAAGACCAGCGTTATGGCCACTTATGGTGTGAAAGCCGCCTGTGAGATGCCCTTTCAGCTCTCGAGGACCTCTGGCTGAGTCCCCTTCACATGGCAGATCATCCTCACTTGGGGTGGAAAAGAAAAAAAGTCTGCTTCTTACAGACAGCGCTGTCCTGAGGGATGCCGCAATCCTTGTCCCAGGGCCTCCCTTCTTCACCTGCCAGCTTAGCGCTCATCACTTATGCACATAATCCCTGGTTGTTGCGTGTGATTCACCAGCCTGGGCCCAGAACCCAGGACCCCCGAGCCTCCCCTGCTTAAATGCTTCCTGGGTGGCTCCTGGGTGGCCATGGAAACTCATCTTCTCATGACAGTCAGGCTTCAGTCATGTCTCTAAGTCCCTCTTCAGTCACAGAGCGTCTTTTTCTGTCCTCTGTTTTCCGTCTCCTAATGCCCTCTGCTGTCCCTGTGTTGCCTTATCTATGGCTTTCTGTCTCTATTCTTTGGCTTTGGTTGCTCCCATGCATGGGCTCAGCTGATCTGCAGAAAGGGGCCAAAACTACACAACAATGTGACATCTTTAGAAGACACAAAAGTGCATAAGTGCTCTTCTATGCCAAGTTTTAACGAGTGGATTTACCATCACTCCCAAATGAAGGCCTGACCTCATTTTATTGTGAGTCTCATCTGTAAAGTGAGATCGTAAGATAGACTTGTGCGCTCCTTTTCAGCATGGGCACTGCGAGGCCTGGGAGTGCAGATCAACTTACCCCCCCCACCACAAGTCTGCAGCCTCAGCCATTAGTTTGTTCTAAGCTCTGAAGATCGCACTGGCCCTCGCGGGAGAACAAGACAGGCAACCGGGCAATGTTGCACGGCCCCACATGAACAAGTGTCACAGTGATCCGAAGCAGTCCTCCCCCTGTGTGAACGCCATGTGAGAGGCGGCTCCATCCATGCCCCAACCACCTCTGCACAAGGCTCTCCATTGACTTCTAACCTGATGAGGGACCACGGGAGACAAAGCGCAGCTGGGCGGGGCCCATCCCTCCGACAAGCCTGTGAACAAACGCTAACACGGCTGCAACTGTCCACCCCCTGAATCACTGAATTTATTGACCAACCACAGAGCCCATTCAGGCCAGGAAGGACTGATAAATGAAGGGGGACAGTGATGCCATGAGGACCCGGGGTAAGGAGATGATGCTCAGGGGGACATTAGGGAGGAAAGGGGTTTTGTGACCAGCTGGTGGGTCACAGACCTTTTACCAGACGTGGTTGCCTTTGTATCATCTGTAAAATGAGGCCATTGGTATGTGAGCATCAGGTTGGCCTTATGTCCCGACTATTAATCAAAACCGGGGCCTCAACTGGGTCCAAGAACTTTAGTAGAAACAGCATGCAAATTGGTCTTTGGCAAAGTAGGAATACAAAAGTTGAAGACTTGATGAAAATCATCACAAAAGTAATAGTTTGGGATTTTTACAGGAAGCTGTAAAAATCTGTTAAAAGTTTAAAAGCAGTTTATATCTTACCAGCAGTAGATATCTCTCTTGGCGTCTTAATTTGGTATAAAGATTGGGAACAGACCAAAGGGGACTTTTACATCTTAAAACAAGTTTAAACTAAATGTGAGTTCATCTTATTGCTACTTTATGAATCTTCAAACCGTCATTGGCTGGTTGTTAACACAGGAAATGGAAAGAGGAAACATTGTACCAGCACCAATCTCATATAAAACCACAAACAGAACATGTTGGCCTTTGCAATCAAGACTAACAGATACAACAGTAACATTATGAAAAATGCTGAAGTATTACTGCAGGTCTGCTCAAAGTAGTTTGCAAAACTGGAAATTGTGTTGTGTTTGCACAGCATGTCCACATACTAAGCTGAAATTTTTAAAAGCAGTTTTTGAATGTTAGATGTTAGACTTCTGGGTTTTATAAGGAAAACCCAGAAGTTATTCAAAACAGTGAATCACTGTCTGCACGAGAAACCCCAACAGTAATGAAACACTTTTTCTTTTCTGTCTCACTTTGTCCTTGCGCTGTTTTAGTTCAAGTTCAATTGTAAGCTGAAGTTTAAAACGGGAAATTAAAGGGAAAACTGTCACTCTACAATTGTTTTTGGAGAATATTTAAGCTAATTTAGCTACAGCCAAATTAGGTAATACAGTTGGGTAAAGTTTCAAGCTTCAGCAGCATCCACGCCTCCAGCAAGCAATAGTTTCTCGGTAGCTGAGAGTCCACTGCCTCTGGACGAAGTGAAGCGTAGAACAAGGGGCTGGTTTTCACCAAATAAGATGCAAAGAGCGTTATTTACTAAAAGTAAAATAACTGTTTGAAAGGTATTAACAGACCCTTAATTTAAAAATCCTGAATTCAGGGGACACTGTAAGAAGTGAGAGTGTAAACAAATCTTGAAAGTGGCCAACCTAGACAAAAAAAAGTTACTTAAAAGACAGATTAAGAAAAAAAAAGTTAACAATGTCTGAAATAGCACACGTATGAGAGCAAGCTTGAGAAAATCTTTTTGGGTGAGTTGCTAGCTGCGAGGAAGAAAGACTGTTTTATCTTCTTTATTTGTCTCCACCACTCTCCATCTGTTCCGACTACGGACACAAAAGCAATACAGCAGAGAGTACACACACACACACACACACCCACGTCGCTCTGCGGAGAGGCAACACTATCCGCAAAAAAACACCACACGGCAAACAAGCCGCCGAAGGCAAGACATCGGTGTTTACCGAAAAGATGATCCCACAAGTCACAGAGACACATGAATTCATGATGCCTCCTCATCCTCATCATGAATATTCCCCCCGAAATAAAAGGCCCCTTCCCTGATCTGTGGGAGATTCCTTTCTTTTGGCTACAAGCGAGGAACCCCTTCCCCTCATTCACAGTCCCCGCTAAATCCGTCCATTCACGGCCCGTAGGCCCTGATCTCCACATGAAATGATAGCACTCTTTCTCCTCCACTCCTGCGCCCTTAAGGGCCCATATGCCAGGCAGCGAGGAGGCTGGGAAAGCCCATAATTGATCAGTGAGTCTTGGCTGAAAAAGTGTGACCAAGGTCAGCCCCCCACGAAGTCTGCAACACTGGCTTCAAATACACATTTACTGGGGGAATTTCATGGAAGTTCTGCAGAGCAAACACTGGCATCAGACAAAAAAAGAAAAAAATAAATAAATATATGGAATTACATTTTCATTCAAATGAGACTTTTCCCACATTTTCACAGATTTATTTTTGTGGAGCTGACTAGGAAACACTTTACATAAACAAGAATCTACGTACACAAAAATCTGATAAAATCAAGTTTTCAGTTCCATGACATTTAATATGCAATTATTAAAGTGGAATGTTCCATAATCATAGAAAAGACAGTCACATCAATCAGAAACGGAGGACCAAAGCATCTACAGGAAGACAGGTGGTTGTTTCTTTTCTCTTCCACAGGAAGAATTCTGACTCTAAAAAAGAAAAAAAAGGCTAATTTAACGCTTTCTTTCTCAAAAGTACAACAGCACCACGTATTTTTAATAAACTTAGCTTACAATCACCAGTAAAATTATACCCTCTTTCATTTGTATGGTTTTATTATTCAGAAGCAACATTCAGTTTTTATGCACTATTAATCTGGAAAGAACTTCCAGAAAACTGCCAAATGGCCAAAACACTGAGTTCATTTACACATTAAACGCCACGTTTATTTTTGCTATTGATTAGCAGTAAGTGGAATACTGATCAACATATTTGATGTACATTTTCTAGAAAATTGCTGAGATGTATTATCAAAATTTCATGATTTTTTTCTAGCAAATTTTTGAGTTTTCAAACTCAAAATTGTCCCAAGTTTTTTCTAGAAAATGTCTGAGCTTGATCTCAAAATTTCTGAGATTTTTTGGCGGAAATTTACTCTTTCCTTGGGCCCTCGTACGCCATGTGGCAGACAACCTCAAAGAAATGAAACAGGAGTAGTTTTCTTTACAAACTGGAAAGAAAAGTAAGCAAAAAAAATCACAACAGTCTGATGAACCAAAACGGCTCCAGAGACCTAATGCTGCTGCAGGTTACTGTTAAAGCTACTTAGTCATGGGGTGTACTTAGTTCTCCAGAGAAATTATCACAGAGTTGCATCTGTTGTTCATTTTTGACAGAAGGTCAGATTGAATTCATTTTAGAACCTTGAAGAGAGATGAGCCTAGAAATGAAAGAGGGTGTACTTTCTTTTGTTTATGACTAAATCTTCCATTTATCCTTAAACGCAGGTCGTCATGTTCATGTTAAACTTCAAGTTTATTTGAATAATGACGGCTTGATGACAGTAAAATAAACTCAGAGTCGCCTGCAGTATTTGTATTTTCTCTCAGCACTGTTAGCCTAGTAAGATGAATTCATAAAAAACTATTATTACAGTAGTCAGTGTTCAATATGTGCAATTATATTCTGTACCACTTCTGAACCTTTTTATAACTCAAGTTACAAATGACTTGCAGATGACAGGATATGAAATATGGACCTCACACCTGTAAAAAAAAAAAAAAAAAAAAAAAAAAAAAAGTATTCGCCCCTTACTTTAGAGGATGTATTTCAGATCATCAAACCAACAAGCCAATTTTGACATCAGACAGATAATCTGATTAAATACAGAAAGGGATGATTTCATTCAGAAATCTGTTCTAACTCACCCGCTACTATGTGAAAAAGTAAACGTCCATCTTGTTATGAATTATCTGTGATTAACCAGGTTTTTTGCTTTTTGGTTCAGTTTTACTAACCACAACCAGGCCTGGTTAGTTCTAGACCCGGTTGCAGAAATGCCAACAGCAGGACCTGACTGACAACATGAGGCACACAGAGATCCCGAAAGCAACACAGCATGTCCCGATCTAAACAAGTCCAGAAAGCGGTGAGAAACAAACTTCCTGATATTTAATCTCAACGTTGAAATTTTCTCTCTGTTTTCTTCTCTCCATAGAGGCCACGCCTGGTCTGGCGTTCTGTTTGGAAGGCGGTGGCAGCTGAGCCATCAACTAATCGTTCTCTCTCTCCTGCTGTTAATTTTTACTTTATATTTACAATGAAGTTACTCTTGTTTCTGTTTTGTGTCTCTGCTCTGTGTTCTCAAACCTCCAGGCAAACAGCTGCTTGTACTGAGCCAGGTTCTGGTTCTGGTTCTGCTGGAAGTTTCTTCCTGTTAAAGGGGAGTTTTTCCTCCTCACTGTTGCTACATGCATGATCGGTCTGAGGGATTGCTGTGAAGTTAATAACACAACGCAAGCGAAGCTGAAATAACCTCATGTCGTGAATTATAAATAAACTGGATTGAATTGAAAATTACTTAGAGTGTACATCAAACAGTTATAAGACCTTTGGGCGTACATTCTCAAAAACCCTCGCAGTTTGACTGAATTCAAGAATTCTGCCGTAAAGAGTGAACCACAACTCTTTTACAGCCATGTAAAAGATTAATCAGTAGTTCTTGAAGGCTGTTGTTGTCTCTCTAGGTAAAACAAGCTGTGTTTCCATTGACTGTATAGTTACGCAGTTTCACAATTGGAAAATAGTTTGGCTTAATGGAAACACGGCACTTTAGAAAAATATCTCGTTTTTCAATTAAAGGTTTGGGGTAAGGTGAGGTGGAGGGATTTTTTTGGCCGTATTGAAATTGTTTTATTTTGCAAAACTGCAGTGGAAATACTTTTTTTTGTTGTTTTGCATCACAGAAGTCACATGATCAACAACCAGATGTTCCCATCAGCGCAAACCATGAAGAAGTCAACAGGAAGTAGTTGGAGGATGATGGCGAGGGATGATTTTTAATGACTTATCGCCTGAACAAACATATTCACGTGTGAGTTTAATAGAATTTTTTATTCAATGGAAACACCGCTATTTCAAAATTGTGTTTGTTTTGTTTAATTAGGGGAATATCGGCAAAGTTTTGTGCAACCCAGATCAGGCAGTTCTTAGGCTCAGGAGTAATTTACCTTTTACATACGTCTGTTGAACATTTTGTATTTATCTTTGTCTGTTTGGTGATCTGAAACATGTAACCGTGACAACAAAAAAGATGAAATCTCTATGAGGGCAAACCATTTTTCACAGTATGCTTGTCATTTCTGCACTCAGAACATTCAAGTATGATTCATGACAGTTGCTCCATAGCATTAGCATTAGCATACAAGGCTCCAAAAATGGAAATACCTCTGGCTCAACCCAGGATTCAGAGTTTAGTTCACTTTGATGTGGCGGGTAAGAATGAAGGACATCAAGTAGGAGACCAAGTGTGTGTGTGTGTGTGTTAGTCTGTATCAGTAGGAGATGTCAGGCTCCGCCCCCTGCAGGGATCAGAGAGTCGCAGAGATGTGGGGCTGTGCTTCAGTAGCGTATGTGACAGTAGAGGGTTTGGGGGGCCAGTCGGCGTCGTCCTGCAGCTCCAGGGCCAGCTGCCTGTACAGAACCTTCGGCGGCTTGTTCCTCCGACAGAACAACCGGGACAGGAACGACGCGCCCCAGCTGTCATTAGCAACCTGCCAACACATCAACACCAACAAAAATCTAGGAGTCAAAGCACTCCTAGAAGTGAATCATGATGTGGATATTTAACTAACAAAAAGATGCAGAATTCTATGTTTTTAATGAGAAGCACAATAAACACATTCCTGAAATTCAGAATTTGTTTATGAAGCTTTTTTAGGAGGATTCTGCTACATTTTCATCATCATAGAAAGTTACCAAAAAAAAAAGGCTAAACACAAGAAAAGCATGTACTATCTACTCCTGTTACACCATTGTCTTGTGTAGCTACACTGCAAAAACACAAAGTCTTACTAGGCATTTTTGCTCTAGTTTCTAGTGCAAATATTTTAGTACACTTGAAATGAGACAAAAGTAACTTAAAAGTGACTTTTTAGCACTACATCTTAAGTTAATTAACTTAAGACATAGTAACTTATATTAATAATTTCTTAAATAATTGAAATTGTGTTATTCACTTGTTATAACAATGACAGATTATTACAGTGTTATCAATGAAATAATCTGCCTGTGGAACCATTACTTTTTATCAATATTAAGGAATGATTTACTGAAAACAAGCTTTTATATCTCACTCAAAAATTAATTGTATGTCAGTTTTGTCTTATTTCAAGTGTGCTAAGATATTTGCACCAGAAAGTAGAAAAAACACCTAGTAAGACATTGTGTTTTTGCAGTGTATAAATAAATGGCTTGAGGTAAATATTGCTACAGCATTCTAGAGTGATACATAAAGAGTTGAAAATTGACATTCACTTAAACGTCATGGAAGGAAAAAAAACACTTCTGCTATTGTGAAAAGCTTGAGCTAAGTCATTCAGTAAAAATATCAATTCTACCAAATACTAAGAAAGTATGTAAAGCTATGAATTAATACTCTCAAAAAATTTCTCTTGCATGTTTTTGGCATTTGGGAAAAAGATAGAATTTCGGTAACAACTGAAAACATGTTTGGTCTGATTTAATATCAGACATGAAAAATAAAAAGGCTACATTTTTATACAGAGTAACTAAACATGTAGTTGGTCTTTCTGCTCTAATGAAGATCTGCTCACCTACAAAAAGCTCAGTGAGTGAAATCTGGCCTATTTTCTGATTGATTTGGATCAATCAGAGATCCTGATTGATCCAAATCTGGTAGACGTTGAAATAAGCGTTGAACTTTCAGTATCAGATGGTCAGGCAGGAAAAAGAAAGAAATGACGTCACAGTAGCACACCTTCCATCCCAGTACCATGCATTATACCAAATGTTGACGAATCAAGAGCAACACACATGCTTCATATGTAACAAGCCGTCATGTTTCACCAAATGTGCACAATTGTCTTCACATTTAAACCCACTGAAACGAGATTTTCATATATACTGAACCACCACGCTTATCAAGAAAAGACAGACAGCAGCTTTAGGAGTGAAAGAGAGCTAGAGTTAAGTACAAGGTGCTATCTAAACAGTGAGACTGAATGAAGCAGATTTAAGTAAGAGAGAAAAAAAAAAGGCTTCCCAACCTGTGGTGTGTCGCCAGAGGAGGACGCTCTGGGGCCATTTGCCCCCCGACTTCCTCTGAAAACAAGCCTCCACAAGATGATGTCAACGATCAAAATCTATGGGAGATTTCAGGGGAGGGGAACTTCAAGAGTCGGCTAATCATCAAGATCGAGTTACAGCACCAGAGAAACGGCAAGTGTCACAAATTTAAAAGATTTAATTAACGCATTTCATTCATTAAGAAGCAACTGTGCAGCTACAAGCAGGATTTTGGTAAAGAAAAAAAAAAATCCAATGCATGCAAATCACACTTTGCATATTGAGGCAGATCGGTCAGAGACAGGGTGTGATGTCGTACCTCCAACATGAAAGACACAATGGCGTTCGCTGCAATAACGATGACCAGAGTAACGCGCCAGTCATGTGGAACACACACGATCTGATGGGTGGGGGATGGGTGGGGGGTTGGAGGGGGACGAGGTGAGCAGTGTAGACAGCGTCACACAAAAGACTTTTTCTCACACAACTGGTCACTTTACTTCAAAGTAATACTTTGCCGCCATACTTCAAAGCTGCAGTATGTAACTTTTATAAAAATATATATGTTTTTTATATTTTTCTTAAAACTGTCTCTATGTGGGGACAGTTTGTTATTAGACAGATAATCTGTGAAAAGATCGATCTCCTCCACCTCCTCCCTGAGCAGCTATCACCGTCTGACGAAATGCACTAAAAACAACCAATAGGAGTCAGGAGGAGGGGCTTAGAGCTGTCAATCATCCTCATGCATTCGCAGCTAAACGTGCTAATGGTGGAGAAACAACTTACAGTTACAGGAAAATTGTTCATCCGCCGTCCACAGTGGACATGCTAACTAGTGTAGCCTTCACTACAGGCTTTGCTAGCTGCAGCGTAGCAAAGAGCAAGTGGGATGAGCAGCGCCACACAGAGGATGACTGACAACGCTAAGACCTGTTTCCTTGCTTTGATTGATTGTTTTTTTTTTCATAAATTAGTGCACACAGAGCAAACATTACAGATCAAAAATATTGTGCAAAATAATTTTATTATCTTTAAATTATTTTCTTACTCTCTAATATTCCTGGATTAACCTAGCGTCACAGGTGTTTTGGATAGAAGTGGAAAAGAGAGAGAGAGAAAAGAGTAACAAAAATAGAGCATTAAATTAATAAGAGTATGCACCAAGACTAACAGGTTAAATAAATAAAGGATAACTAAAGAACACTTTCTGTGCTCTTTTTGTTAAGACTGTGGTTGTTTCTAGTTGACACTCGGAGAAGGTAGAGAAGCTCGGATCTTTTCATAGATGATCTGTCTCATAGCAAACTCTCATGTCATGGTGACATTTTCAACAAATCTGTAAAAAAATATATTTAATACTGCAGCTTTAAACATGCTTTTTTTTAAAAAAAAAGAAAGAAAAAAAAGAATGTTTGAATGAATGTATCGATGGCATTCTTTTATCATCCATTAGCATGCAACTACCAACTAATAGTGCCTTGGATTTACAAAAAAAGTAGTCAAAATGTTTACCTCTAGAAAGTTATCAATAGCAGAGATGGGGTACAGCATGATGAAGAGGAGAAAAGAGTAGAGACCGACACAGGACAGCATGAACGGCCCTTATGAAAGATAAAAAAAAAAAAAAAAAAAAAGACGTTCAGATGATATTTTTGTGTTTGCCTTGACTTCACACATATCACAAAGGCAACGCATTAATAAAGGCGCCTCGCTGCAACTGACTTACAGTTCTTGTAACTCGGCTGCCTGAAGGGCTTCCCTTTGGAGAAAACTATAGCCACGGCTAAATACTGGAAGGACGACACGTAGAAGAGGGACGTGTTCTCGTAATTGCGGATGTTTTTGTGGTCGTGAGAGGTTGTTCCGTTCCGCCGGTCGGAGAAGCTGCTGGGTCGGGAGACGTTGCAGGCGCTGCAGGACAGAGGGAGCGCAAGAAAAGAAATGAACTGATTCAGAAATAAAATAACTCCTTCAAATCAAAATGATTCATGCAGCGAATCAATTCAAAATTTTAATCAACTAATTGCAAGGTCACGTTTTAATCAAGAATTATATATTGACAAAGTAAGTAACATTTTCAATCCACAAACTCTTATTGCTGCCAAATTTTTGAATAAATAGACATATACAGATATTTATTGTTATTTAGGTTCTTCACCCATCAGGTGGGTGAGAAGTGCTATTATACACCTTCAGATTGCATCCTGATCATTCACAGAACTTCTTTGAAAAAAATCCTTATTATGAAATGCTTGTGCTCCTGCTAAATGTTTACCACTGAGATGCTATTTTAGGCTAGAATATCTTAGCTGATAGGCTAACTCCTTTAAGCACAACAACAATCTTTTCCACTGTCCCATTAGATTGTTTCTTGTAGATAAAATGTCCCCCCAGTCGGATCAAGGTGAGGAAGTTTTAACTTATGCCAAATTCCTTCAGATTTTGCATCCAAGTCCTCGTAATCAGCCATTTTAGACACGGCTCTGGATAATCTGGTGTTATTCAGAAAAGCATAGAATCTATTGACAGGATTATGTCTAGTTGTGTAACTCCTCAAATTTGCAACTTTCAGGCCAATTGTTGGGGGAAAAAACTAGCAAAACAAAAATCACACTTGGATTTTGCCACAAGCTCTTTGATAGACACAACAAACATGAGGAACCAGCTGTGTGTTTTTAAATGACATGTATAAGGCTGTGGTAAAAAGCCAACGACCAGAGACGCACACAACAAAATATGTAACTTTACTGAACCAGAGGGTTGAATGCAAATGCAGGAAGTCCACATTCAGATTTTTATTTATTTATTTTTTTTGTAAAACATGAAAACCATGTATAGTTTAGTTGTCCTTCCACCTCCCAAAAGTGTATTTGTCTACCATGTAGAACAACACACAGCTCTGGAACAAATGAAGAGTCCACAGCACTGAACCTCATTGAAAACCTGCTGGTTATTCCACCAAATATTGACTTCTGAATTCTTCCTGAGTTAAAACATTAAAATTGTTGTTTCTAAATGAATATCAACTTGGTTTTTTTGGCATTATTTTAGGTCTCAAAGCATTGTGTTTTTGTCGGTATATTGACCATTTCTCATTTTATGCAAATAAATACAAAATTTTTGCTTGGAATTTCAGAGACATGTTTTCAGTAGTTCATAGAATAAAACATGTTGATTTTACCCAAATGTTGCACTCACAAAACAGACAGAAGTCCTTCTTCAATTTAGGTAAATTTATTTGCCCCAAGCTGTGTTTTTTTTTGTTTTTTTTGGAATTGTTCTTCTCAGGAGCAGCCGGGTACAGACGCAAAACCGTTACAAAGTTTCCTGTTTAAGAGCTACAACGTTACAACTGACCAACTGACACACACCCCGCTACCCATCAAAACGCTGACGTAGCGCGCAGCTCAGACTCTGTAACGCTTCTGCGGCTGAACAAAAACAGCTGGACAAATAAAATATGTTAAATAAATGAATAGAGTTTTATCCATAAATAATAATAAAAAAGTAATAATTTAAATAAAATACTTCTAGGACGCAACACAGACATATATGTATAAAAAGTAAAATCAGAGAAACTTCATTTTTGCCAGAGCTGTATGTTATAATTTGTGGTTATAAATGTCACAAAAAATCCTTTCAACCAGTTTTGACACAATCGGATGGACTTCAATGTCCTACACCATTTTACGCCACACATTCAATATCTTGATCTTTCTTGACATGGAACAGGCAAAAAAAAAAAAAAAACTATTTTAAACTTTAAAAAGTAAGGACAAGTCTGGTTAAATGGAGGGAACGATGAGAGAAAAGAAGGATGAACCAAAACTTCTGGACCTCAAACTCAAGACTTGAAGAAAAGCCAAAGATAGAACACAGATGCTGCTGCGGTAGGCCTGAGTGGGCTGACCGGTGAAGCCATCGGTGTCTCACAGTGACGGTGACTCACTCTGACTGAGGCGTCCATGTCTCGTACCAGTGCTGCTGTTGCACCAAGTAGAAAGTCAAGACCTGGAAGGCCAGGCAGGTGAGGATCTGGGTCAGAACCGAGCAGAGCAGCGGGCCCGAGATCAGACTGGACGGAGGACGCTGCCTCACCAGATCCTTCCACGCTGGGTTCAGACTCACTGAAGACAGGCAAAACAAAAAAGAAAACACACACACACACACACCCACACACCCCCACACACACACACCCACGCACACAGGCATCAGCAGAATGACCTCTGGTGACTGACATCCCGTCCAGCTGGAGCTCACTTGTGAAGGCGATGATGAGAATGATGACAAGGTCAATGAAGAGAAACTGGAAGTCTCCCAAGTTGCTGAGGATCTGCGTTAACAAAAAGGTTAAAACTGCGCAAATAAAAAGGAGAAGACACAGAAAAACAGAAGAGATCAGTGGAGTATTTACCCAGTAAAGCAAAATAACACTGATGTACTGGATGATGCTGTAGAGAGCCATGAACTTAAAGACGCAGAACGAAGTGATGAGGGCGGCTCGTCCCTCCCTTTGGAAAACATAAACATTCACACTTTCACATTATCGACTAAAATTATTTTATCATTTTCACTAAATGGAGAATTTTAATCTCATGGAAAATGTGTAGTTTTCCATCAGACACTAACATGGATACACCGATTCACTTTTTCCACATCCGATACAGATACAGATATCTGAGGTTTTTGTATCAGCCGACACCGATCCGATACAGAAAAACAGTGCAGAATTGACTTATTACAAATTAATTTGATAACTTTGCATCAGTATACTATAGGTAAATACACCAACAGCTTCACAAGCTTGGAGAGACGTAAAAATAACTTTCATTTGTTCAGTCAGAGGAATTAGGAGGCTAACACCCAATGGAAAATAAATGATAAAGAAACTGAAACTGATAAAAACATCAGGTTGACTACATTGGTTAAACATGTAAAAATAAACTGCAACAAACTTTTTTTCAATTGGTTTAAAAAGTGCAATTAGGAATTCTAAATATAATGTAAAATAGATAATAAAGCATGGCGTCATTGAGAGTACAAAAGTATAGAATTAGACTGAATAGATCTACCCTTACGGATCAGGTACATTGTCATTGATACTTGAGCTAGAATTGTTTTTCCAATATCAGGACCGATACAGATATTAATATCGGATCGGTGCATCTCTATCAGACACCAGGAGAAAAGTGTGAAAAGCTGCTAACGTATGTGTCACTTTGCTCATGGACGCTCCAGGTCAGGACCTAGTCTTCACCGTACCTGATGAGGTTGGGGACACAGGAGATGTTGGAGGTGGAGGAAGTGAAGGGAGAGGCGACCGACGCCTCCAGCTCAGACAGAGAAACCCCACTGTGTGCTCTCTTCAGGGCCTGAGAAGGAAACGCCTTCAGTTACTCTGAGGTAACAATAAAATCATAATATTACCAGAATAAAGTGTCTAGAATACGAGAATAAAGTCGTCTGCTGCAGAGGAATACATACTTTTGCAAGAGGCTGAAAAAACTGTAATCTAAACTCTAGTGCTGAATATTTCCTAAAACTAAATTAATATGATTTTTAATGTTATATTTTAACATTTCTTTGCTTATCCTGTGTGTTTTTAATGTGCTGTGTATTTAAGATTTCTCCTTTATGATTATGTTTGATCTACTTAGTGTTCTGTTTGTAATTTTACTTGATTCCTGTAAAGTATCTTGGAGTATTAGGAAAAGTGCTATATATCTTAAATTAAATTATTATTATTAATCAGTTTGTGGAGCATATTACCATTATGTGTCTACCTGAGTTGTCTGAGTAACATCCCATCATATTTCACATGAACTGATTTGCCAATGCGCCAGCAGTTTAGAGAACCCAAACTTACCCCACAGTCATTGGCGCCGTCGCCGCACATTCCAACAATGTAGCTGGAAAGTAAACAGAGTGGATGAAGCTGCAGCAGTGAAAACAGATGGAAATGAGCCAAAGTGCAGCTGCAGCAGCAGAATCAGAGAGGCTCACTCAATGCCCTGCAGGATCTCCACCAGCTGGGTCTTCTGGTCTGGCGCCATGCGTGCGAACACGGTGGCTCTCAGCGCGAGCTGCAGCGCCCCCATGTGGGAGGAAAATGTCATTACAACTACAGAAGCTAAAAAAGCAAAACAAACCTGGTATGGATTATGTGGACATGTCAACGTGCAAAAACAAGAAGGTACCTTCTGTATGAGCTGAGGAAAGTGTTCTGTGATAACAGCAAAGGCTCTGCCGTTCAGAGCGAAGTGATACATCTCCTCCTCCACGAGGATCTGTGCAGTCTGAGGGAGATAGTTTATGGTGTGGCAAACTGACAGTTTCATCTCAATTCATCTCACATCATTATACCATTGTACAACATAATTAAATCAGGAACAACACAAAGCCATTCAATAATGATTTAAATATCTACATAAGAGATGAAAATGTTCTGTCCTTTATTTTATGTTACATTTTTAAGTCAACCAGAAGAGGAGCACAGCTGTTGATACCATTAGAGGTTTATTTGTCTCCTGCATTCTTAAGATTTTCAACTTCTCAAAAAAACAAAACAAAAAAAAAAAGAACACCAGAAGCAATAATAAAAAATAAATACAACCAAAGTATGAAAAAACTAAAACTACTACAGTAACTGATATAAACTAAACAAAAACTAAATAATATTTAACTAACAAGCAAACACACTCTAAAAACAAATTAAATCTGAATGAATTAGTCAAACAAAAAGTCACAATAAAATTACTATAAACTGTCATGAAAAGCCGAAACCCTCGACTGAACCGCCTTCGGACTTCTAGTCACTTCCTGGTTCAGACTGCAGCTCAGCTGGAGAACCAGCCTCATTCCACAGGACTCCAGGGTTGGTTGTAGTTTTAGTCGATGGGAACATTAACTCTGATCTCCAGCAGAAAATATTGCAGGAGAAAGTCTAACCATCACATTCTAATTCCGCAGCATTTAAATGATCCGAAGAACATCAGCAACTTCACCTCTAAATGTCTCACAAAAAGATCAAAATGAGAGTTTTCATCGAAATCAAAGTGTGGACTTGAATCAGACTAAGATGCTGTGGGATGACTTTAAATGAGTCATTAATAATTGGAAAAAAACTCCACTTTGCTTGAATTAAAAACCACTTTTTGTGAGTGGACCAAAATTACTCCAGAGTGGGAGAAAACACTTATTATCAATTTCCACAAGCATCTGATAGCTAAATATCTAAACAGGTTAAATCATCAACTGAAAACTGTTTATTGTACTAATAGGTCTAAAATTTACTTGATGATCTAAAATATGGCAGAGTGACAAACAGAACCAATCTGAACTTGTTCACAGCGCCGTAGATCTGAGAAGCTCAGATCGATGTCACAGGATAATTACTAGAGCAGCAGAAAGCTGTTAAAAACTGAGTCCCCGGTGGGTGGAGGGGTGAGCAGAGGGGTGGGTGGGTTGAGTGTTTGCTGTGGGGAGACACCTGCACAAATACTATGACATCATGGAAGAGTGAAAAGCAGGAAGTCCTGCAGAGATCTGTGAGCTGGTAGTGAAGGGGAAAAACTTTCTCTCTATTTTCTCCCCAAATAGTTTTATTCCAAACAAGAAACATACAGGAACAATAAAACAGACTTGTTAACAGACAACAACAAAAAATGATATCAAGTTCCTGCCTTCTTTAGTTCTTTTTCTTTAAAACAGTTATCATTATTATTGAAAATAACGTGTCTTAATCATTAGGGACACAACTCTTTTGCTTTTAGTGACTCCAACCTAGCATTCCTCGAAACCTCCAGGCTCACCTGGTCGTCCCTGGCGGTCTGAGCGGGGTTGTCCACGTAACGCCACGTGATGCAGGGGGGGCGGGAGTCTCTGGGAGGCGCAGCGTCAGCGACGATGACGTTCTCGTGTGGACGGATCATGCCGCAGTCTCGAGCCACAGAGACAGCTGTCAGCATGTTGTCCCCTGATAGAGAAAAGCGGTCAGAAAGAGGGCGTCAGGGCGGACCGGCGTACGTTATCACCGATGAGCCAACGTCTTCACGGAGTGGAGATACCTGTGACCATCAGAGTGCGGATGTTAGCCCTCCGGAGCTCAGTCAGAACGCCAGCCGTCTCCTGTTTGATTTTGTTCTGCATGATGATCAACCCGAGGAACTCCATGTTGGTCTCCATCAGATCCCTGAAGAAGAAAAAAAAACACAAACCGAACACCTGTTTGACTGTAATATCAGAGTAACCGCAAACAGAAACAATGAGTTGTTCAAATTCAAATTCAAATGAAAAATACTTTATTTATACTAAACGGAAATTAAATAAGATGCTTAGAGAATGCTAAATAAAATGTTTCTGCTTAAAGATGTATAATATATCAGCAGTGTCATTGGCATCGGCCGATATTAGTCATTTAGTAATATATCGGAATCGGACCTATAAAATATTAACAACCGATATTAATTTCCATCTTGTTGCCATTTGTTTCTGGTTTTTGATCATGTGGTGCTTGCTTGGTCATGTGACAGTGAGAGTGGTTGATTTTTTTAAGGTGCCATAAGTGTAGTGAGATATATAAATTACACAATATCGGTAAACATCGGCTGTCGGCCATAACATTGTTTATATCCCTATAAACAATGTTTATAGGGATATTGAAATTGGCCCAAATTTTCATATTAGTTCTGCTACTAGCTTAGGGTTGGGCATTTATTGTATCATTTATCATTTGTTGAGATAAATTTCTTAGTCTGATATGATTTTTGATTTACTGCTGCCACAATAAAGTCCAGCTAATGATAAGTAAAACCCCACAAAACTGTCCATATTGTCAGGACTGTTACTTTTACGGTTTTCTTTGTTCAAGAAAAGTATCAATACATATGAATAAATTTAAAATTATGATTAAATGCAGTTACTGTGTGTAGCTTAGTGATACAAATATGACTTCTGACTGTGACTAGGGTCCTAAAAAAGCTTATTACACATGGATTTTTCTTTTTCGAATCAGTATTTTTGTGGCTCTGATTGCTGTGTCATGTCGTCACAGCCATATGATTGCCTAAAATAAAAGTAATAAATAGTTCTTATCCTCACTTTTATCGTTATCACAATAACACCATAAAATATTGTGATAAAACTTTAAGTCCATATCGCCAAGCGTTATAATGGCTGCACGTCTTCTGAGGCATTTCGTTACTAGCGTTTCACAGCTGGAGGTTAAAGGTTTTGCTGAATGGAATAAAATCCCCAAATAACAAATTGAAGTTTGTGGTTGTGACGTAATAACGTTTACGCAGTGTGAAAGTCATATTTGCTTGTAGAAGAGACGGGAGAAGATCAGGGTCGGAGTTTAAACATTAACGGTGGAAATGCGGGCGGACAGATTCGGAATCCAGGTGGGAGCGAGCGCATGCACCGCCAATGCTTTTTATCTGGGATTAGTGACGTACCTGCTGAGCGTCTGGACTTTGTGCCAGGACAGTTTGGACTCCAGCTGTCGGTGTGCCAGTGCAATCACCCTAAAGCCCTGCCTGGTGTAGCTCTCCAGAGTCTCAGTGAAACTCTGTGGGACTGAAGGGAAGGACAGGCTGGGATCAGACCGGTCTGGACCCATTAGGTCCCTGGATGAGGGACCAAACCATTCTGCTGCTGCTTTCTTGCTATTGTTATAAAGAAGACAAAAAAGGAGAGGCTGTCTTCACCCCAAAAGAAGAAGGCCTGACCTGAGTGTGGTTTGCATAGGCCAGCCACGACCTCCGGTGCTCCTTTCAGGAAGGCTTCCATGTGTTTGTCCCCCAGCCTCCTGACCACCACGCTCATCCTCTGCAGCGCCGAGGAGAAGGGGAACTGTCGCACTATCCCCATCTCACAGGACTGGGGAGACAACGTTAATAAAAACTTAAAAATGCTCATTTTCTCCATGCCCACAGCGCCATATTAGGGCCATTGTAGACAGAAAAAGGAGAAAATTTCCACCAAAAATTCAGAAATTTTGAGATTAAGCTCAGAAATCTTCTAGAAAGAAATTCTGAGCACCAATAGTCAAAAATTTGCTATAAATGAGTCAATCACATTTATTTACATAGCACATTTCAGCAATACGGCAGTTCCAAGAGCTTTATATTAAAGCGCTTCGCTAGAAAAAAAAAACATTCAGAAATTTTGAGATTCATCTCAAAAAATTTCTAGAAAAAAAAAACATGGAATTGTCTGAGTTTGAAATGTTGCAAATTTGCTAGAAAGAACTAGTTGTAGAAGAAACTTGAACATTTTCAACTTTTGAAATTCTGAAATGTCCAAGTATTTTTTTCTGGAATTAGAAATTATTGTTATTGTTATTGGAATTTCTAGAATTAATTTAAAAACTTCTAAGTTTTTTGGCAGAAATGTACTCCTCCCTTTTATTCTATCAACAATGATACAAATAGGTTGTCATAGAGACCGCTTCTTTCCAGCCCTCTGCAAAACTATTTCCCACAAATTGACTTTACAGTACAGAATCGTCAGATTTAATGTAAAAAACATTAAATCTGGTTGGTTTTCTACTTCTTTCTAGACTAAAACTCTGAATATTCTAACAGCCTTTCTCCCTGGATCAACTCTGGCTACCTTCACTGGACTTGCTGAAGAAAAAGAAATCCTACATCAAGATGCACTTCCGTGTTTAACTGTGGTGATGATCAGTGTTTTGATCAGAGATCAGTTTTGATTTGATCAGTTTTTGTAACTCACACACACAGCTCTTACAGTATTCCCAAAAATACATTTCAACTGGATTTTACTGCAAAAACATAAAATCTTCAGTAGTTTTTGGTTTAGTTTCATCTGGAAATATCTTAGATCACTTGAAATAAGACAAGTTTAACTTACAAGGAATTTTTCAATAAGATTATAGGAGCCTATTTTAAGTCAATAATTCTTGAATATTAATAAAAAGTTGTAGTTTCACCAGCAGATTTTGTTCACTTAGCATATTTTTCCCATTTCATAACTGAAACAATCAACCAATGGAACTGTTACTATTTCTCAATATTCAAGAATTATTGACTTGAGGTGCTGCAGTGGTGCAGGGGCGAAGCGCGACCCACATATTGAGGCCTTAGTCCTCGTGCCGGTGGTCGCAGGTTCGACTCCCGGCCTAGCGACATTTGCTGCATGTCTTCCCTCTCTCTCATTACCCTCTTTCCTGTCAAACTACTTTCAAATAAAGGCCACCAGAGCCAACAAAACCTTTAAAAAAAGAAGACTTAAAACAGCTACATGTAAGTTAGTTTTGTCAGATTTTAAATGCACCAAGATATTTGCAGTAGAAACCAGATGAAAAATACTTGGTAATATTTTGTGTTTTTGCAGTGTTCTTCTCAGAGCAGCTGGATTCAGACACTAATTAAATTACAAGCAGATCTATTTACTGATTTTATGATTCTGAAGGAAAGTGGTTCCACTGGATTTTATTTAGAAGCATCACAGTAGAAGAGACCTGACTACAAAAGTATGCCACACTTTTTAGACTTTTATTTATAAAGAAAAAGAAAAAACCCATGAATCATTTTCATTCTACTTCACAATTACGCCCTACTTTGTGCTGGTCTGTTGAATAGAATCCTGATCAAATCATCTGAAGCTTGTGGATGTTATGTGACAGAAAGTGAATATCCTGTCTTACACTAATGTAAAAGTGGACATGCTGGACATGTACCGTGTTCTGGACCTGTGACTGGCTCTGACCGTCTCCAGTGACGACTCGCCTTGGAGGTCGAACCACTGTGGGCATCAGCGGATTGTGAAGCGAAGTTTCTTCTTCTGTCGGCTCCTCTAAGACCTAAAGAGGGAAAAAAAAAAATAAATCCATAAATATTTCTTTGGAGAAACGGATTAACCCTGCTGTGGGAAACATAAACACATTGAAACCGTTTCTGTCTGAAACTTTTTACTCACCCAGCCTGTGGCGGCAAACATCTTCAGATCTAAAGGGTCTCCGGAGAGCTCTCCTTCTATTTTGGTGAGAGAGTGACACGTTGCCATGCAGGCCACGAAGGCGCTCTTCACCAGGCGCTCCTCGGCTGGGCCCGGCTCCGGAGCAACAAAGCTGCAGATGCAAGTCGGGGAGTTCTGCGTTCGTTTTTAGGGACTAAATGAGAGAGAGAGGTGTTTCCTCTACCTGCCATGTTCTGCTCTATGGATGCCCCACAGGTCCAATCCATCCTCAGTGAGGGTGCCAGTCTGCAGGATAAATACAAACATGCAGCTAAAGCACCAACCAGAGCATTTCAGTCAGGATCTTTGCTTCACTCTTAAACTGCTTCCTTTTCATGAGATCATTTTTAGAATTGGAAAAACACAAAATCTTTACCAAGTATTTCTGGTCTGGTTTAAAGTGCAAATATCTTAGTGCACTTGAAATAAGACAAAACTAACTTACAAGTAACTTTTCAGCTTGCTTTAAGTCCATAATTCTTGAAAATGTATCTTTTAAAAAAAAAAATAAAAAAAAGTATCAGTTCTACCAGACTGTTTCACTAACAACATGAGAAAATGTTTTGATGCAACTGAAACAAATCTGCTAGTGAAATGTGAACTTGTCTTGTTGCTGTGGATTACCTTGTCAAAGCAGACCAGGTTAAGCTGGCCGCACATGTTGATCCTCTGAGGACTGATGCAAAAGATGCCGACGCGCTTCAGACGCCGCTGCGCGTACACGATGCCGGCTGTCATGGCCGCCGGTAAGGCAGGCGGAACGGTGATGGTGATGATGTCCAGAGACTCGATGATGATGGTTTTAGCTGAAACCTTCATGTTTTGCAGACACAGTCAATGAAAACTACAAATCCCACATTTAGAGGCATCCCTAGTAAAGACATGGCATTATTATCTGTTTCACAGCTACGTAGTGCCATCTTACAGCAAAAACATGTAATTATGTCACCTTCAGATGTTGTCATATATATCAAATATGAAATTTGACTTTGTAAGTTAACTCCTTGAAATTGGGCCCCTGTCTCTTTAAAATCTCGGCTCTTTGTGAAACTCTGCCTTCAGGAAGTCATCACAACATGGCTCCTCTATTAACCCTTTAATAAGGTTGCACTGAGAAGAAGCTCAGTTCTACCAGGTGTTTGATAATTTCTGCAAACACCTGGAAAATTAGGAAAGAAGGTATGTGCTAGTCTGAAGTAATTGCGGTGGAAGTGTTGACACTCAGCTGGCACTAGGTTGCCTTCAACATCTGAATGGTTGCCACGGGAGATTAAAGGATTTCTCAAACATGCATGACAGAATCAAAGCAACACTCCAGGTATGTTTTTGATGAGGGAATAACATTATAACAAGAAGTAACGCTTAAAAAAGTCAATTTTACATTATACTGACCCTTTAACGGGGGGAATCCATTTTAAGAAATAATTGTTGCCACAAAACCCCCACTGACCCAAATTCACAAAATATAACAGAGGAAATTCATTTCCTTTAAACTTTTTAAAAGCTGATCAGTTTGTAGGAACTTTTAATAAGTAACCCATGGCCTCCTTTTTCCCAGGGGAATGCAGATTAAGTGGCACCTATACTTACGTTGCCATCTCACATTGAGAACAAAGGAAGGGAGGCAACTCAATCTCTAAAACTCACTGATAGGACAGTTGTAGATAGGAGCGACATTGCTTAATTGTTATGCAAGAAAAGAGTCTATTCTGTCCTACTATCACAAAGATAAACATGCACTAAACTCAGCTGAGAGACTGGTGTTTGGGTGTATTGTCTTATATTTCTTGGAAATGGACTCAAAACAACAACATTATCATTTATGCCAATAACTTCTGTCACAACTTATCGTCCAGCAACATTTGTTATCACACGGCTAATATTGGTGAAAAACTATTTACTCACGTGGTATTTTTTACCCCCAACTGTATGAATGTACAAATTAAAGGTTGGATTTTTCTACACTTTTTCATTTGAATTCATGCAACTGCAACATAACGCGTCTCCACGTCTTTACGCTGAGAAACATGATAATCCCCTGCAGACGTGTGTAGAACAGCAGCAGTGGGACCTTGTTCATGATGCTGAGGACGATGGTGTAGACGAAGCCGATGCCCGCCACGCCGACCAGACACAGCAGGAAGAGGTAGGCGTCCCGGTACAGCCTGAAGTCTGTGGGCTTAGGGTGGAGAATGGAGCGCACCAGCTGGCCCTTCTCTGTACTGAAGCCTGTGGAAGGATTAGGTGGAGGGAAGTCGTTGAGGCTGTTGTCATTTTTGCGTTTCGATGACGAATATTTTTATGCGGGTGCCTCACCTGTTCGGATCACCACGGCCTTCACCAGCTCGCCAGCGTAGAATCGGGTCTGGATGACGTGGGTTCCACAGAACAGCGTGTGTCTCTTGTGTTCCTCCATGCTGTATCTCCTCGCCGCCTCGTCGCCCGAACTGGGCAGACTGGTTTTGGTCACTGGAACGCTTTCGCCTGTGGGAAGAAGGCATGTGGAGAGATATCCAGTGAGAGCCAAGTTTGGATGGATTTTTTTCTTTTTAGCTCAAACTGTAGCACTTAGGATGCCATTATTAGAAAATAATTATCCGAATATTCCCACAGGTCAAGAACAAATGAAGATTTTAAAGGGGCAGAATTATGTAATTATGTATTGCTAAGAATACCCCTAAAAGTACATTTATTTTACAAACCTACTTAAGTAAATGTAACTGACTAAATGTAACTAGTTACTGCCCAACTCTGAAACTTGTTTTTCTTTTGAAATAAAAGTTACATACTGCACCTTTAAAACTTAAAAGAATCTGAAGCCCAGCAAACATCCACACCTGTCAGCATGCTCTCGTTCACAACGCAGGTCCCTTGGAAAAGCACGGCGTCACACGGCATCACCATCCCATTGGCCGGGATGGCGATGACATCACCGGGCACGAGCTCCGTCGACATGGCCTGTTCTGTGTCTGAGACGGACACAACAGTGAGCGAGGAGAGCGGGCACTCCAGCAGCGACGTGCAGCAGAACATCAAACATGCCTTTGTCTCCTCTGCACACCGACATTCGCACCACGCTGTGAGACGCCACCATGTCGTGCAGCATCACGTATTGCTGCAGAACAGTCAGAAAGGAGATTTACTTAGAAATATATATATATAAATATATATATAAAAGAAACGGTGACAAACATTATGTGTAGAAATCTAGAAGACAAACAAATTGAACAAAGTATTCTCCGGTCAGCTTTCTCTCGTCTATGCCTCACCTTCCTAATGGTGTACAGTGAGGTAGCTATGGATATGACCGACATGAAAACGATGGCTGTGGCGTAATAGTAGTAGTCTTCGGCGCTCCACAGAACAACACTGAAGAGCTGGAAGATGTAGAAAGGATTCAGCACCTGGTGGGAAATGAGAGAGAAATAAAAAACCATCTGGAACTGTTGGAAGCAGAGTTGATCAAAGCGGGAGTGTTAAAGGAAGAGGCGCGGGTTAAACGCTCACCTCCTTGATGAGAAGCTTGAACAGAGAGGGGACTCTCACAGCGATCTCATTCTCCCCGAAAAACAACCTCCTGAAAGAATGTTTGAGATTTTTTTTTCTTTTTTACTTTGTCACTAGTAAATTTGCGTGAATAATTATTATTTTTTTTTTATCAAAAAATAAATAAATAAATAAAACTCTAATGCAGAGAGGTACCTGTAGTCCTGCAGTGCTTTGGTCAGCCCACGGCTGTGTTCGCAGTGGATGTGGGCACAGCTCACCTTCACATCCTCCAGGCCTCTAGGGGAGCACAGAGTTTCATCTCCTATTGTCATGTGGACAGCTCTTCCAGTTATAGCAACGTCAGGGGCCTCATGTATAAACCACGCACAGATCCACATCAGCTAAACACTAAAATGCGCTGGCTGTTTTCTTTAAACCAAAACCTGGGTGTGTCCAAACTTTGGATCAAGAACTGGGACCCAGTATGTTGGATTAAAGAAGAGACCAGAAAAAGCCTTATTGTTCTTCACAGAGTAACATTTGAGATGCTACATTTCACCAGAAGAAATGACTAGATGGTAAATTACCGTTTTATAACAATATTAGTCTCAGTGGGTTGGATTAATGACTTCAGTTCAAGCTAGTGAGCCAGTTAATTCACTTGAAGGGGACTTGTTGTTTCAAAATGTTTTTGTACTTTCACTTGGCCTCTATAGTAACAAAAAAAAAAAGAGGAAAAAAAAACCCTCCAATCATTTTTTGGTTATACGTTCATGTGTTCTTGTTGTGTGAAAAATGAGCCGTTTTAAAAAACCTCTCGATTCTGGCGTCACAATTGGCAGGCACTGATATATTTGTTACCTAGCAACCCAAACTAAGCCGGTCAGCTGGTTTTATCACTGTTTGCTCTGTACAATGGCTACTGGAAAAGTCAAGTGTAAACATTGAGTTGGGGGTCGTGGTCAGCAACAGCTCATTTGCATAAAATTGATATAGACTTAAAACAGTTCATTCTGAGACGAGTTCAAAATAAGCAGGATGAGGAGATGAAATCTCATTTTATGAGAATGAATCAAAACACTTTACGTTAATAAATTGTATAGCCCATAGACCTATCCTAACCTGTTTAAAATGAAGCATAATGCGTCACCCTTAAAAGGGCTGTATTATGTAAAGTTAACTTTTTTGAGCTTTACATCATGTTATAAAGTTATCCCCTCATAAAAAAAACATGCCTGGAGTGTTGCTTTGATTCTTTCATGCATGTTTGAGAAATCCTTTTATCTCCCCTGACAACTATTCGGGTTTGCAAAACGTTTGGTGAAACTGAGCGAGGCCTTCGAGCTTCCGCCTCACAGAGCACCCCTCCTCTCCCTCGACTCCCCCACTCTGCTCCTTCAGACTAGCCAGCAGCAATTAGCAAACACCTAGTGGAACTGGTCACCTCCTGAGCTCATCCTATGAACTATTTCTCAGTCCAGCTCTTAACAGAGAAAGGTTGCTGTGATGACATGCTGAAGGCAGACTGTGGAAAGAGCAGGAGCTTCTTAAAGAGACAGACGTCCAATTTCAAGGCCTTCAATTGCAATGTCAAATTTCTTTTAAGTCATGTTTGATGTATATGTAGCATTTTTATAACAACTGATGGAAACATAATTATTTGACTGAGCTATAAAATGGCACTATGTGCCTGGAAAACACATAATACTGTCCCTTTAGGGGAACATTAGGTTTCTACTTGCTACCAATTCCAAGCTAGAATAAAAACAAATACAGAAAAGGTCGGGGGGGGTTTCAATTGACAACACACTTTAAATTCCTTGCAATATAACGAAGGGTTGCATCAACCTGCATTGAGTGGACAGTTACCAGAAAACGATGGCAACATTTTGGAATAGCCCAGCCAGAAGTATGAAGCCGATAGAGAATCTGAACCAGAAACTAAAACGCTGTGAGACTGCAGGATAACATCAGACCAAATCATCCTGATGGAGAAGAAAGGCTCTCCAGAAACTTCAAGAACAGCTTTGTTGTCTGACTTTGTTTACTTGAAACATGAAAATATTTAACTTTATTTCTCAGCACAATAATATTAAACAATTTCAGCAGAACTGTAATTGTGGGCTCAACTGTATGTAAGTTTGTAAGACAAGTTGTGCTGTCACTCCATAAGTAGATACTTAGTTCATTTTAGTGGTTTACTGTCTCAATATAAGGCAATATAGGTGAAATGGCAGTGGGGACCACTTACTGATAGAAAGCAAAGTTCTGGATGGCATCATTCCAGTAGTATCTAAAGCTGTGGTGTGTGAAGTATTGTATCTAAAGGGGGAAAGGAGACTGAGGTGATCAGAGGCCGAATTCTTCGTCATTATGTTCCACAATAATAAAGTCCATTTAAGTAAAAACACATGTAATGTAACGTACCTGAACCTGCTGCTCCTGCGGAAGCTGTTCATGGTGAACAGAGCAGACCTGTTGACCGACGTTTCCGTTTGGGAGCTGAATTCTGGGTTTTACATCCAAATCGTCAAAGGGCTTCCTGCCTGGAGCCAGCATTCTGTGGACTCTGACTCGAAACCACTGCCTGAACTCATCCTTCAAAGTTCACCCAAAAAAAAGACATTCCTCAAAGTTGCAGGATGTTGTAACTTTTTTTTTTTTTGAAGTTTTTTACATATTTGATAAAACTGTCACCATGTATTGACAGTTAGCTATGGGATAGATAATCTGAAAAGTTCGATCTCCTCCACCTCCATCCTGAATTATCATTGGCGTCTGAAGAAATGCACCGCTCCTGACCTAAACAACCAATCAGAAGTGCCAGGAGGAGGAGCTCAGCCCTGTTAATAATCCTCATGTATGCGCCACTAAATGTGCTAATGGTGGAGAAACAACAGGAAAACTGTTTATTCGCCTTCATCGGTGGCTATGCTAACTAGCCTTAGGATTCATGATATGCTGTGCTCGCTGTACGGTGATAAACAGGAGCAGAGGACTGAGAAAGCAGAGAAGCTCGATTTTTTTCAGATTATCTGTCTCATATTGTCCTCTCATGACATGGTGACAGTTTCAACAAATATGTAAAAAATATATATATTTTCTTAATAAAAGTTACATACTAGAGCTTTAACATTTGCTGTTCAAATTAATCAAGAAAATACAACATGCAGAATATACACAAATCAGGTGTTTTCAACTCTTCTCATGTTTTGCTCGTATGAAAACAAGTGCAAACAGGTAATAAATAAATTATCATAGTTCATTGCTTAATGTCGGTTTTGTTTTGCACCTTGGTTCTAAGCAGCAGGGTGTGTGCATCGCTCAGAGACGTGTGTGTGCAAGTCCCCTTGACGCCCCACTCTGGCAGCCAGTAGAGCAGCAGGAGGAGGAGACCCCCAGAGCAAACTGCACCCACCCCAACCAGGACCAGCTTCCACAGACAGGGCCGGTAGCCGCTGACTTCCTGCACACACACACACACACACACACACACACACACACGTTTCTGAAGAAACGCTTCACAGCCAAATGCACCGCCGTGTTTTTAAAGGTAGTGTTACGTGAACAACCAAAAAATATCAAGTTTGCTGTGATTTTTTTTTATGTACTAGTGAACAACACAATGGCAGGTATTGTGATATTATTATGACCATTTAAATTGGGGATATTTGTTCCATTTTTAAAAGGTTTTTATCTGAACTTTTTTCTTCCTGAGATTCAATTAAATATGCCATGGAGATTCATGTTGTGTTTTTCACGACAACAGAAGGAAAACACCAACCACCATCTTGGTTGACAAATATTGAAGCAGGAATCCCAGCAGTTACAGATGAAAACCGAACGGTTCACCATATCTGTCAAGGAACAGTTTTAAAGGTTTGTATCTTCAGATGGGACTGAACTTTGTAAAATCACAAATCATACAAACTTTAGAAGTAACAAAATAAAGGTTATCAATGTTTTCACTGATTGCAAATAATGTGTCTCAATTGAACCTGAACCTCAATCATGTGTTCATAATAATACACAGTTGAAATCGGATATTTACATACATTGAATAAACACTAAATTAGACTGAACTTCCCGTTTTAGATCAGTTAGGATTACCAACATTATTTCCATTTGCTAAACTTAAAAATAATGTAAAAATAATGAGATTTACATGTATTTGGAGCCAAATATATTGTCACAATTTCTAACTTTACTATAACACGGGAATATTGTCTGAACAATAAGTAATGAAACAAAACAGTTGTATTTACCATCTCATCCTCCAGACCCTGGTTGATTATTTTTACATCTTCTCTTGTCTTCATTTTGTCAGCCTAACATCTGCAAAAGAAATATAAATACGTGCGGACGAATCAATGTTAATCATTACGGAGACAAAACTTGAACTCTATAATTATCATTAAAACATAATTTCTTACCAAGAGCATAAAATAGATTACATTTAATTCAATTGAGTTTATTTGTGTGGAGCCAATTCACAACATAATTATAAATAATCATAAATTCTATTCAATCATACAGACTGATTCAAAGTCATTTACATACACTTCAAATTGATTCTAGTTATTAAAATATGCAGTAAAGTTCAATTTAGATTTTGTCAAATATATAAATTAAGTGTCTTTGGGTTTGCAGCAATAACTTACACTGAGCATGCATGTGGCGACAGCAGAAAGGAAAACTCCCCTTTAACACAAAGAAGCCTCTTAATCCCATTTAACCCTTTATTTACTAAATTTAAAATCTCCACCTGGATATTTTTGTTTATTTTACGCAGTTTTTTAAATGTCCTGCGAGTAAATATATTTACCCAACTAGAACTTTCAATATCTAGCAAGTTTTTTCGCAATTTACCATCTATTAAAAGAGCGCCCCTGAGATTAATTTCACTCCCTGCTACAGTAGGAGTGAAATTACCGTAATAACCTGATATCGGCTGGAAAGGGCAACGCTTCCCCTTTCAGAAACCATTGGAATTTTTCAGACAGCGCAGTGTGACGGTACTACAAATTTGGCTGGATCGTCACCGATACGTTTAGGACGTAAATGGATAATAACTTTAGCAACAAAACTTGAATAAAGATGATGTCAGTCAGGCATTTAACTATGAGTCGTTGGAAGACATAAACAGAAGGAAGGGAAGCAAAAAAATAATAAATTTGTCCCTCACAGATAGGAAATGGAGCATGAAAGAAAGAGTCTCTAAGACTTGGCAGCTAAGCAGGAAAATTATTAAGACACTCAGGTCAGTTTGACATCAAAATCCTCCTACATTCTATGAAGGAACCAGAACCAGAACTGTGTGGCCAGATGGTCCCTGTTCTGTGGAAAAACCTGTAACTTTACATTATCAGGATCTCCATGCCGACAACCTCACTTAAACTTTTATTGACACTGTTGGGCAATTTTTCATGTGCATTGTGACTGCCGTGGTGTTAACCAGCGATCCAGTGGAATATAGGTTGTAATACATCTGAACCTTGGCACCATGTACACATGTTCACACTCTGTAACAGCTTTACCGACAATAACGTCTGATCCTCAGGCAGCCCGGCTCTTTGAAGCACACAGAAGAATTACCCAGTTCAGATCCTTCTCAGCCCTGCAGAGTGTTAATCAGATTTTTTGTGGCTGCTGATCTTCAGTATTTTTCACCAATAAAAAAACTAAAAAGCGTTTTTTTGTATGCGCCTCAAAAATCACAAAATCTTACCAGGTATTTTTTGTCCAGTTTCTTGCGCAAATATGTTAGTACACTTGAAATAAAAACAAACTTACTTCCAAGTTAGAAAGCGACAGCAGCTTGTTTTGAGTCAATAATTCCTTAATAATGATACAAAGTACTATCTCTCCTGGCAGATTATTTCACTTAAAGTTGCAGTATGTAACTTTGATAAGAAAAAAGAAAACGTTTTTACATATTAGATAAAACTCTCACCCTGTTGTGACAATATAAGGCAAGGCAACTTTATTTATATAGCCCCTTCCAGTCAGAGACAATTCAAAGTGCTTGTACAAAAAAGTACAAAAAAAACAAAAAACAAGAAAGAAAAAAAAATCTGATTAAAAATCTAATCTGTTTGATGTTTTTACAGTATAAGACAGACAGATCGATCTGTGAAAAGATCGATCTCCTCCCCCTCCTCCCTGAGCTGCTACTGCTTTTCTGAAGAAATGCATCACTCCTTATCAAAAACAAAGAATCAGAGCCAGGAGGAGGGGCTTAGCGCTGTCAATCACACTCATGTACTCATATGGAGGAACAAGACACTGGTACAGGAAAACCTTTCATTGGTGGCTATGCTAACTAGCCTGAGGGAGGATTCACAGCAGACTGGAAAAAAAGGAGGATGGGGGGTATCAATATTGGTACTATATTGATAATGATATCTATATTTTTGGATTGATCCGCCCACCTCTACTTTGCAGATAAGGTAGAAGATAAAAGCTACACCTAACTCTTTATTTACTGAGTAATATTAAGCTACACACCCATCACCATGGCACCTTGCTGAAGGGAATATGCACTGGGGAAGAGAGGGGAAGGGACGAGGGTATGTTGACAAAAATCACTACAGTACAGCGTGGCTGTCACAAACTAAACACTTCAGCTCAGAGGAAAGAATGCAAGAATGCTGAGCTGACATAAACCCATTCACACAGAGCCAAGAGTTCAGCTGCGATAGGAACTCAGATTAGAGGATTACTGCAAATATCAGGAGTTTTCAGCTCATAAATCAGCCTGAAGAGCCAAGGAGGTGGAATCCAACACAGAACGCAGACAATGCAGAAATAAAAAAAAGTAAATCATAGCGGAATATTTAGTTTATTTTCAGTCAGGTTGTCGATCCCAGAAGAAAAGCTCTTGCACAATCAAAACAAGAACATTGCGCAGATTTTGTACCACGGATTACAGAAAATCCTTCAAGTTTCAAGTTGCAGATAAAGTTAGAATGTGATCTTTTTTTTCTTTTCTACCAATAGCCTAAAACACCTTAAATCCCAGAATTTAACTGAGGACGTCTCCACTCGCAGTGGAGACTTACCGACGCCTCCTTTCTTCCGTGTCAACACATCAGCTGCTGCATGCTTGTGAGTCCGGATCGTCGCTTTGGAAAAACTCCTCGGTCCCCGCAGGTCTGACAGCGTGGGGCCGCGGCGCACGGTGCGCGGAGACAGGACTGTCCCAGTCCACGCCGATCTTTCAGGAGGAAGTGGGGAAAACAGGATGTGAAGTCATCACGGGGGACACCGTGTGTGGGTGTGTGGGTGGGTGGGGGTGTGTGTGTGTGTGTGTTTTTTTTAGGGTTGAGTTTCTGGAAGTTTAAACAAATCGTTGCACGGCAGCGGCATGTCCATGTGTCCACGCAGCAGGTATTCAGTGGACACATTCAAGACCCGGGGAAACTACGGCAAACCGAGTGGACATTTAGTCCAACAACCTCCCCATTATGTGACTGCTTCTTAACTCAATGCAAAAAATAATACTGGTATTTTCCTACCAATACATAATAAAAGAATAATGCGTAAAAAGTGCAATATTTTTTGCACTTTCAGAAAATGAAGTAATATATTCCAATTTTGATGATTATCGCATACAAACAGTGAAAACCCAAAATTTTGTGTCTCAAAAAAATGTCAAAAAGGTTGTTAATGGAAACTCCTGCTGTCACATCCCAAACAGCTTTAACTGAAAACACCAAAGCCAGAGGTTCCCAAGCCTTTGAACGCCTCTTTCACTCTGGGTCGGTCAGTAAGACACAATCATAGAGAAGACTGCTGACTTGACTGATGTCCAGAAGACAGTCATTGACACCCTTCACAAGAAGGGTAAGCCACAAAAGGTCATTGCTGAAGGAAGGGGTTGCTCATAAAGTTCTGTGTGCAACCATTTTAACAGAAAACGGGGTGGAAGTTAAGAAGTGGGAAAAGGCACACCAAAAACAGGGAGTACTGTCAACGGACTGTCAAGCAAAATCCATTCCATAGGATTCACCAGCAAGACATGTGAATACTAGGCACAAAAGTTCCTTTCCCACGTAAAGCCACTCCGGAACCAGAGACGATGTCTTACCTCGGCTAAGGAGAAAAGGAACTGGACTGTTGCGCAATGGTTCAGAGTCCCATATGAAAGTAAATTCTGCATTTCATTTACAAGTCGAGGTCCCACAATGTGGAGGAAGAGTGGAGAGACACAGAAAGTCCAGTGTGAAGTTTCTATAGTCAGTGAAGGTTTGGGGTGTCATTGCTGATGTTGGTCCTCTGGCTTTTCTGAAGTCTACTGTCAACACAGACATCTGTCAAACTGCCAAAAATGCCAAAAGCTGCTTGAGTGACCATCAAGTGACCATCATCTGTTCTTGATTGGCCAGAAAACTCTTCTTACCTCAACCCCAGAGAAAATCTATGGGCTGTTGTCGAGAGGAAGACAAAAGAAGCCAGACCCAACAAGGCAGATGACCTGAAGCAATCTGGGCTGACTGCCTCTATGCCACGGTACGTCGAAGCAGGAATTCATGCAGTAGGAGGTCCAACCAAGTATTGATATTTTGTCTCATGCTTCAGTGTTTGCACCTTGTTTCTACAAGTGTCCTCCACTTAAATCCTGCTGATGGACATATGAAAAAGTTGTTGTAAATGAAGCATTTGGAAAGAGGAAAGTAACCAAGACCTCCGACTAGGTCAGAGTGTCCCAGTGAAAGGTGACAGAGTCGAGTTCTTATGGTCTGCATCAAGGCGTGTCTTGAATTTTCTGAAAGCTGCTCAGTAGGTGAAGCTTTGCCTCATTTTGAAAGAATCCAGCAATAGAATGTTTAGAAAGAACTTTTCAAGAAGGTCATGACAGCAGTATTTCCTGTTGTCCTCGATAAGATACTCCAAAAAAAAAAAAAAAATGAAATGAATTTTCAGTCGAGCAAAGTCTTTTAAGGCGTCTCAACTGAACCTTGTGCTCTTGCTCAAGCTCAGAGGTGAAGTTGGCACCAGCTGTATGGGAAAGTTCGCAGGGATCTCCTGAAAGGCCCTGGCAACTGGGTCTGTCACAGCAGATGAAACAAATCTCCTTCTGTCGCTTAAAAAAAGACGCAGCGTCTGCCAGCTGGTTGAGCAAACTGGCAGGATAATGGCAGAAAACTACTTTATAGGAATATTAGAGGCAAATAACAATAAAGGCAAAGTTAAATTGATTGTTCTTTTTCTGACCTATGGATTTCATGTAGCACTGTTTTGTATCAATTTAAACAAAAAATAAATAAAGATGGAATGGTTAAATTGGGATATATCCAAATATGACTGTCAAACATTTGACTTATATTTAGGTTGTTTACATAGACACCTAGTGTTATCTAGTATAACATAAATTTGTTGTACTAACCACAACAAATCTGATTACCTTCATCAGGGGCACCATAAAGGGGGAAAAGTTAGGACAATTTCAAGGGCCCCTGACCGACAGTGGGCCCTCCAAACAATAGTTTTGTTTTTTTTCTTCATAGAACTAGAAAAAAATTGGGGCCTTGTCAATTACAAAATTAATTATATTGTTTTTAAAAAATAGTTTTTATCAGTAAAAAGTAAATGTTACCACTCCCAGACCAAAACGCACACATTCAAATTTACACTGAACCTCCCCCCTTGAATCTGCATGAAATGGTTCCTTTCTTCTTAGCGGTGATGGTGTTCAGTAACACCATCACCACTCAGTGGAAAACAAGAACGACTGTGGTAGTTACTAATCCCTCCTCCTGTTTGTATCAGTGAAAACGGTGAGCAACACTGTGTTCAGTGACAAGCTAGTTAGCATCATTCCAGGGAGTCTATGTAGATTTTTCCTGTCTCACTGCTCTTTTTACAATTACACAACAAAACAACATATTTATTAGTGACAGAAACTCAAACAATATTTATAAAATTATAATAAGAAACAGCCTCTTGTCAGTCCAGATAGTCCTGCCTTAGCTTGCATTTAAATTACAGAGATCTGTTGCCACGTCCCTCCTGGCCCATCCCCTCCTCAGTGAAATTAAAGCTGCAGTATGTAACTTTTATTATCAAAAAGTACATATTTATTGAGACTGTCAATATGTTGAGAGATTATCTGACAATAATTTAATTCCTCTGCCTTCTCCCAGTGCTGTCTAGAAACAACCAGAGGCATGAGGTGGGCTTTAGCGCTGTCAATCCCAATCTTTAGCCATTAGTAGTAGGTCAGGGAGGTAGAGGAGAGTCATCTTTTCACAGATTACCTGTCTCATAACAAACTGTCATGACAAGAAAGCAAGGCAGTTGTAAGCCTTTAAAATTGTGCCACTTTTTATGGGTCAAATAGACTCAAGAAATTGTAACAGCAGGGGGGCCCAATTAAATGTTTTGTCATTGGGCCCAAGTTTCTCTCAATCTATCTATACAGACAGAGAGAGATGTTTGTATCTTTTTCTTGGTGTATAAATATCTGGTTTCAACTGTGCCCTTTTTTTTTTTTTTTTTTTTCTTTATTTGGTGGCCATGTTTCATGTTTTGCGATTTCTGTGGTCAAAATCTGGGGACAGTTCAAGTCTTCTGTTTTTCATGTGGGAAAAATGTACAGTTCTTGGCACAAGGTGAAGACACCGGTAAATAGTCTTGAAGTTCTCTTGGTTCAGCAAGCCACATTTGTTGAGATACAAATGCCAGCTAGTTATCAGTAAATATGCTATTCCAATTCTGATTCTGAATATTTTTTCAATTAACATACCTTACTGCACATTACTTTTGAGTAGAGTACACTATTTATATGCTACTTTTAATAACTCCACAGTACTTGAGTTGAATTTTTGCCTTTTCTGTACATCATTTTACTCTGTTTTTACATATCATATCTTCTATCTTTATGTGAACCTAACTGCTTTAATTGTGTGTCACATTGTTAGTTTAGCACCTGAATTCCTCCATTGTTAGACAGTAAACATTTTTGTATTCTGCTCTATTTTGTTTAACAGGGTCGGTGCTGGGCTCGCTCTCAGAAGAGGATTTTACTTTCATGACAGCTACAGTCATGCAGAAGTTTTGGATTTCTTGGCAACAGTTCACAATGTTGAAATGAGCCTTCGCTCTTTAAAGAGCAAATTTAAGAAATTATAAATTTTATGGAAAGCAATGATGCCATTCTAGACTGTTTGTCTTCTCTGAAATTTTCCTTAATTTGTTATAATTTTGGTTTGTTGTTAGTTCTAGTTCTGGACGATCTGATGAATGATCTGAAGGAGAGACATGAGCAGACATGTCTAGTGCGTTTTGTGTTCAGGGGTATGCTGCAACGTGAGATTGATGAAAGAAAAGGAAAGATAGAATACAAATACCATCAGACCTGCTAAACAGTCTCACTGTGCATCTGGTAAACCGGATGTCATGTACTGCCTACCTAAAAAGTTATTTTTTGTTGTTGTTGTTTTTCTCATTTATTTAACATCTGGTTAAATTGTTGCCTGTTTGGCAGCTTTCAAAAGTAATTTCTCAAAACAAGCAAACAAAAAAATCAGTCATGTGTTAGTATGTCACTTTTTATTGTAACAATTTCTGATGACATAAATACAATTAAGCATTACAACAGTTTTCAACAATAGTCATAGCAGTTGGTAGTGACAGTTGAATGAAGAAATGTAAATATATAACTAAACTATGTGTCCTGTGCATATTTTACTCCTCGGTTTGGCAGAACAGACTGTTGGTTCCCAGACTCTCAGGAGGAATTTGGACAGTTTATGACTGAGTCCAACAGCAGTCAAAGACTGCTAAAGACATGACCGTCTTTAGGGAGTTTGAGGACCTCCAGAGACAGTGGCCTAGTGGGTCCACTGAGCTGGGAAAACTATGTGGAAAACTACATAAGACTGAAAAACATGGTGGACTTGGAAATAAGTGGGTCTAAAATGTAAAGGTGTGTCAAACATCCACAACGCAGCAGAGTCAGAACTTTGACAGAGCAGGTTTCACAAGTTAACATCTGAATTCACAGGCCAACAACAACATTTGAGTTTTATGATTCTGTATTTGAACTTAATAAAGTCCAAAGAGTTTTGTATCCCAAAGTCCATGTCTTTTTGGAACTGATCGTATGTCTGGGGCTTTGGTATGTTGACAGTGTTTGAACAGGAAAGCGAGGTCTGGTCTGTCTCAAGGAGAATCCTAGCATTCTGGTTTCTTCTTGTCGTCTGGTGCTGCCCTTTTCGCTGCGCTGAACTTCAAAGAGTTCCTCTAACATTTCTGATGTCAGCTTTTCCGCACTTGTGCACATAAATGGCCTGAACACAGAAGCATGAAGCTCCAAAGCATCAATGAAATCCAGGGTTGAAAGGTCATCCTTGAATCTAAAAAACATTTAGAACAACCATCACTTTAATGATGCTAAATAGAGCATGATTCTTACCCTACAGTCGCTTGTTTTAACTGCAACAAAATAGTAACTAATTAACATGGTTAATTGTTTAATCAAAAATGAGAAACATTACCTTTCAATAGAGAAATGATTGAGGTAAATGATGGACCATTGTTCGAAGTCTTTCACAATCTTCTCTTTGTCATCGACAATCACAGAGAACTGAAAGCAACCAGCAGTTTGTAAGATGTTTCCATGTCTGTCATCTGACTGATCTTCATTCAACATAGCTGCACTGGATATCTATGGTAGAGAACAATAACCAAAAACATACAATAAATGAATATACTACTGCAGTTATGTGAAATCAGATTTTTTAGCTTTACATCATATTATGTTATTCCCTCGTCAAAAACATACCTGGACTGTTGCCTTGATTCTGTTGTGAAAGTTTGAGAAATCCTTTAATCTTCCATGGCGACGGTGTAAAAATCTTTGTTTTACCAAATCTATGTCTAAAAAGCTCATCCTTGGAGCTGCAGCCTTATCAAAGGTCGAAGCCTTTCGAACTTATCAAAGGATAAGTGATGATGTGCTGAAAGCAAGAAAAAGCCCAATTTCTAGATGTTAAATTATGAAGTAAAATTTCTTTTACGTCATATTTGATATATACAGCTTTTCCATAATAGCTGAAGGTAACAGGTACTTCATTGTGCAATAACATGACACTGTATGCCGGGAAAATACATAATACTGCCCCTTAAGTAAATATCTGATTTATCCTGCACAGTAGAATCGTCTTATAAACACAAATGGTTCCAGTGTTAAATTAAACTATGGAGCAACACATTTGTCACTTGAAAAAATGGTGGGAACATGTTTTTGGCTTCAGTGACGGTATAAGCAAGATCAGTTTGGAAATGCAAAAAGATCTTTTTGTTTCACTTTTTCTGTGCCGTTTTAACGTGTTTGCAGCTCTTCACTGTTTGCTGCACGTTAGCACCTGTTGGTCACCGTATCTGATCAAGTCATCATCATGGCGTCACCTCTTCACAATCTGTTACAACCAGTAGATCAGCAGCTCAAATCGTGTGACGTAAGTTGATAGAGAAATGAAATACAGAGAAAAGACCAAAGGGTTAAAATCAAGAGAATACACATGGACAGAAGAAATATATATTCTTCGGTCACTGTCACAGCTTTAACAGTGATCTCAATTTCATCCATATTTTAAATTGTTAGGTGGGTAAAAATATGTTTTCTTACATTTTTTTGTCAACTGGGTTCTCTTATCTTCCTCCTCCTGACTGGTGGTGTTGAAGGTGGAGGATTACAGGTTCAGGAGATCCAACCTGGGATGATCAGAGACATTATTGATCTGCAGAATATGAATCTGGGATCAGAAACCAGCGCTGGGTTTTCTATAATGTTTCTAAAATTCTTTAATATTCAACATCTGACCCATGGACAAGTGAACTTTAACATGAGATGCTGACTGATGGTCAGCATGACTTGTTTCAGTCATGCTAGTGAACCAACACATGATCAGACACACATTCTTTAATTTCTGTCTAAATAACAGATGATTGAAGGAGACTTTTCTGATCAAGTCATCATCATGACCTCACCTTTCCCACAATCTGTTACAAGCAGTAGAACAGCAGGTGGAGCAGGTCTTCTGCTTTAATTGTTGGTCAACTCAAGTCATGTGACATGAGTTGACGGAAAAGTGAAATAAAAAGGAAAGATAAAAGAGTTAGAGAAAAATATGTATGGACAACAGACAGAACCAGTTTCTAACTTTCAGCTCAACTCTATGCAGCTATATCTGAAATGCTTAGTTATGTTCTGTTGATATAAATGTTCTTACTTTTTTCGTCAACTGGGTTCTCTTATCTTCCTCCACCTGTCTGGTGGTGTTGAAGGTGGAGGATTCAAGGCTGATGAGGATCCACTTCACATGATCTCTGTCTCTTTATTCTGCGTCCCGTCCTCAGCTGTCCCCCTGTTCCATCAGGAAACTTCTCTGGATTTCCAACAAGATTTCCTGTGTTTTCTCTCTCCTCATTGGTCTAGTGCTGTTGACTTGTTTCAGTCATGCTAGTGAACCAACACATGATCAGACACACATTCTTTAATTTCTGTGTAAATAACAGATGATTGAAGGAGACTTTTCTGATCAAGTCATCATGTCCTCACCTTTCCCACAATCTGTTACAAGCAGTAGAACAGCAGGTGGAGCAGGTCTTCTGCTTTAATTGTTGGTCAACTCAAGTCATGTGACATGAGTTGACGGAAAAGTGAAATAAAAAGGAAAGATAAAAGAGTTAGAGAAAAATATGTATGGACAACAGACAGAACCAGTTTCTAACTTTCAGCTCAACTCTATGCAGCTATATCTGAAATGCTTAGTTATGTTCTGTTGATATAAATGTTCTTACTTTTTTCGTCAACTGGGTTCTCTTATCTTCCTCCACCTGTCTGGTGGTGTTGAAGGTGGAGGATTCAAGGCT